>JAQPPZ010003394.1:0-25060 GCA_028583015.1 Wollemia nobilis | reverse complement strand
CTCCATAAACCCTAGAGCATCACCTATCGCCTGCACAGAAAGTTTCTCGCCAATTCACCAGAGCTCGAAAAAAATTTCTGCCAGTTCACCAGAGCCCACTTACACTTTTTCAATGCCTACACATTTTTTATAAAATGCTTCTCCCTCAATTAATTCTGTTGGAAGAATGAAATAATTCATGTTATTGACTTGAAAGTACCTTGTTTAAATAGCAAGTGCTTACAATCTGATCCATTGTATCATAACTAACTAGATCTAATCCAACCACTCAAACTTATCCTAGTAACCACTTAGGATATAATATTTTATTCTAACACCCCCCTTAAGTGATACTAGGAGGTAGTGAAAATAAAAAAACCAAAACAAGTGGTATATCCACAAGTATGAGTCTCAGTAACAAGGCATGATAAGGTACTCATGTACAATATGTGATTAAAAAGAAGAAATATCACTAAATAAAACTCCCTTAAAACCAAAGTGTCTCACGAAAAGGAGTGTGAAGATTGAGAAAGAACCACAAAAAATACAAGGGTAGTCCAAAATGAGTCCACAAGCATGAGTATGTAGTTTCCACCTATATGAACACAATGTGGTGATAACAAGGTCCAAAACTTGTGGATAAACAATAAAACAAGGGAATTATGAAAAACCCCAAGGGAGAAAACCACCTACCATTATAGAAGAAGAAGGAAGATGTACATGGAGAATGGAGAGGAAGGAAGATGTCCTCTTCAACCCTTTAGTACTAAATTATGAAATAATAACAATATTTTTGAATAATACTCACAATATTTTTGATCAAATATACAAGATCTGTATTCAATCTTCATTACTACACAAGGATCTTTGTCTCTATAATATAACCTTACAAGTGATATTTCAATACTTTGAGTATTGCTCTCCTCACATATTTGGGAGATGCATTCTTTCCTATTCCAAACATAAGACAAACCTCTCATGTCTCTTGTATTACTTACCACCTACACACATGACTATTTTATTTCTATACACTTGCACACTTTATCAAACACCACTTGCATATTTTCAGGTTCTACACACTTACACACTTTATTACATGATACTTGGACTCATCCTATATATTGACACATACTTTAGAGAAAATATAAATCACACATCTAATATAATAACTCACACTCTATTCTAATATTTACAATAATGGGGTAATTTCACATAGTACCAAAGAATATAATATCTTCAGCACCTAGCTATATTAAATTATATGGTTTGAAGACTTTAGTTTTCAATCTTTATCTTCAAATTACCTTTTTATTTTGGCTTTGGCTTTAGTACTACTGTTGGGAATGGTTTTCTCCTAAATTTATTGGGTAATACGTCTATACTTTTCTAGTAACCATATCTGAATTTTAAAAAAATATTTCTAAAGAAATCCATTTAGTACTTTTCTTGTTATTGTGTTTATCCATCCAAAAATATTATTTTCTTTGTATCAATAGTATTCTTCAAATTGATTGTTACCTCCAAAAAATTCATAACAATGAGGATTATAACATATTTCTCTTGTATGATAATGTCTACAACAATGTTTACATTTGTTATTTGATTGTTTTAGGTCTTCATTAGTTTGCTTTACAATAATTTCTTACCAATATTTTTAAAACTGCATCCTGTTAAAAATTTTATTCCAATCTCTTTGTCACAATTATCATTACAATGTTTATTATCAAATTATACTTTGTACCGACTCTTTATCTTCATGAACTATATATAAATTCTTTGTGTCACATACATGTGATCTTGGAATAAGTTCTATATTTGCCATGGATACTAAATTACAACTTGTATCACAATTCTCTTTTGCATTTTGACAAAGTTTACTAGTATCACAACATGCATTTGTCATCATGGACCTTAAATCATTTGTATTATAGTAGAAATATTTCGTCATCAACTTGTTCCCCAATTCTTCAAATTTTCCTTTATTTTTTAATCTTGAAAACATTTAGAGTGATTATTTCCTTGTATGTTGTTTTTCATAAACTAATAAGTACACTAGAAAAATTTATATGGCAATCATTAACATATTTAAGAACACTTTGCATGCATTGTTGAAGTATTAAAATTCTCCTTTTTTTTTGTTTATTCAAAAATAGATTGTAAATATTCCATCACTTCATTCAAACATTTTTCATTTTCAATAGATTCTTGAGAGAAGAATTGTAAAAGAATTTTGATTATCTTTTTTTTTCTCCTTTTATTGCCATGTTACAATAATTTCCTTTTAATCAATTATTTTCATCTAAAATACCTTTTCTCCAAAATTAATTTTATTCTTTTGTTTAATTTTTCAACTTCAAATCTTCTTCCTTCAAATTTCCCTCAATTTTTAACTTTATATTTCATTAATAAAAAAATATCCCCTTTTATCTCCCATTGAATACAATATTTTGTTTTTATATTTTCTTAAAAATATTCTCCTCATTTAAAATTCTTATCCCTTATATCTTCAAATATTCACATAATATCACTTAATTGTTTTGCTTACTAGGGAATACAATACTTTATAAAAAAAAACTTTATTTAAAGCCCATGCAAAAAGAATTTGGGCCCTGCACATTAGTAAATATGCATTGTCAAAGGCTTTATGGCCACTTGCTGCACTACCCATTTAAAAGACTTTATTAAAGCCAAAGTGGCAATGGATTCTATGCTAACTAGCATATAAAAAATCATCGATGCATAGTTTGAAAAAATCTCCCTCGTCTTTGACGCATTTTACAGTGACCACTCTAACGTTGTTCGGAAGCAACGGGCAGAAAGGGAGGTGCATGCCGTGGTCGAGCTCGCTCACGTAGAGCACAGAGTGCCCTGCCACCATGAAGCGGTAGTCATGCACCAGGGCCATGATGAACCCGCCCACTGTTGCATGGCTGCAGACGGTCGCCACTGTGGGGATGCCCAGTTGCATGAACACTGCCAGCACGCCCTCGAACTTGTTGCAGATGACGCCCAGGCATACCGCAGGGTCCTCACCAATCCAATGCAGGTCGAGGCCGTTGGAGTAGTAGCGGCCCTCGTTGGTGGTCACCAGTGCCACCACATCAGTGGAGTCTTTTACTCTAAAAAAATAGAATTCCACCGTCGAACCATATTTGTTCAGATTTGTCACCATGTTCACGATTGCAGCAAAAAACTTGGCTGCCAAACAACTTTTCCAAAGGCAAAAAGCTTCATTCCAAATAAACGTATACAAATATGGTGGCTGCATCTCTCGAGCAGCATAGTCATGCAGTGGTGATCTGCGGCTGAGTGGCTGAATAAAACTTCTAAAAAAAAAATATCACTGCACTCAAGTAGCAGCCATCAATCCCATACCACATTTGGATGTCTTCACACGAATCCAGCTCATGCGCACGACATCGATCACTGGTTCCATCTGTCACGTGTATTCAAGTCCCAGTTTCTTCTTGTCAGCAAAATGCATCACGCTGAAGTTTGTCACACTAGTTTAGCAGTCCAGGGTTTACGCCACTTCTTGAATCATCTGCAACACACTGTAACACCACCATAGCGCTCAATGACCACGAACGCTGGCCTACCTAGCCGGCCATGCATCAATTTCAAAATTCATTTCATATCACTACAACACTACAATCTGCGGCACTACACGCGCTACGAACAGCCAAACAGAGGCAGAATCAGCTTCCAAAACAAGCTGCAAAATATTCTGAGATCTGACCAAACAAACCATTCACCCACCAGTTATGACCATCATTCTCTTCTGCATTGCAAAACTACATCTCAGGTGGTCCACCGAATATGATTTCAATTCTCCAATCTGTTACAGCGTAACCCAGCATACGCTATGAATCCAGAGTTTTTTGCCAACGCAACTTTCTCGAAACAATTATGTCCCTCACGCATTAACAGCTCACGGACCACAACGACGACCAGAAGACACCAGAGACCCCCATTCATGCACCACGCCATTACAAGAAACTCTTGACGAGATACACATGCTCCATTTTATGTAGGTTACAACCAGATTGGTGCTCAGCGTAGGAGACCAACCCGCACAGTGACGGTGATCCACTTTTAGCCCTTTTTAGCGTGCACGTTAATTACTATAAAAAAATAGTGCAGGTCCTAAACTTTCCTTCTCTAGAGCGTGTAGAATGCGCTCAAAATTATCATCAGATAGACCACAGGTGATGGTGCAATGCAAGGGTGCGGTCATTAAAAAATTTTCCTGCAACTCGGTACATCGCACAGCGGTTGAATCTCCCACGTCACGTTTAGATCTCTTCACCGTCTCCGTCGCCATGTTGCGCCACTTTCTTGCAGAATACTGTCAGTATTTGAATCTGATCTCCTCCATGTGGGCACGTAACGGTCATATTGCATAAAAGGAACAGCAAGACCCCCTTAGTGGAACGTGCAACTTTGTATAAAAAAATTCTAGAGTCCTCAAACTGAAATGAACCATTTGCGCCATGTGACTATAGTTGAACAAAAAAATCCAGAAATCATGACATGTAGCTCGATCATCCCAGTGTAATTTATAGTTAAAGTCCATCTTCACTTCATCTTCTTGACTGCATGAGCCGTAGAATAACCAGCGAGAAACGCCATAAGCCATCGCATTTTTTTCAACGAATCTCCTCTATTCTATACATAAGCTAAGCACCAGTGAACTGCAGGAAAAAAAAAAATGATGCCTGCCATAAAAAATACAGCAGATTTATAACTCCAATGCTCAGGAAGCCTGGATGCGCATCATCCACCTCCTCATTACGTTTTTTATTCAGGGGCCATAAAAAATTTATCAAGCGCAATCACATGGAGATAGATGTTACAGCAGCAGATCACAGCCACAGCGCACAACTATTATCTCAAACAGAGTCATCGATAACTGCAACAGCAGCATGATCCGAACTCAAGATAAACACGCAACATCCTGAACAACAAAATTTCTACAAACATTAAGTGATCGATGGGTGCTCTCCTCACCAGCGTCGCCACGTCTGCCAACAATGCAATGGAATTATAGCATTTTTGTTTTTGTACCATGCCTGAGATCTATGGGATCACAGATTACCTCTAACTGAGCGCGTGTCAAACCGCATAACATTATCAAAGAATAGACTATAGAAGGACGTATGAAACATCACCACTCGAGAAAACATTTGGAGCAGTAAGGGCTAGATGGAAAACGTGAGTGACTACTACACCATTACGTATTGTTTGAAATAGAACAAGCCGTGAAAAAATGGGCCAAAAATACCACATTAAAATAGGGTGGTATTTTTGACCAAAAATGGGCCAAAAATACCACATTCAACAGTGAGGGGGAAGATACAGATCTGGGCTGGATCTGCGTGCACCAGAGGGTGTTCTCCTTGTCCACGGTTAGTGCGATTGCAGATACAGATCTGGGCTGGATCTGCGTGCACTAGAGGGTGTTCTCCTTGTCCATGGTTAGTGCGATTCAAGCATTGTCGTTGTTGGTTATGGGAGGGATTTGGTGGTAATCTCCATGATTTAAAACGTCAACCATGTCCACAATATTCGCGTAGAAAAACATGACTTGATCTACGCCGAACACCAGTTTTCTTCTAGACCGCCAACACCTCCACTTAGCGTCGTGTTGAAATATTTCTGCTTCATCGAAGATTATGCGGCCATAGATAAAATCTCCAAAAAAACTATTAACTTGCATAACTGATGATGGAGTGGATGAGATGCCACACATCCTTCACTCCGACCCTGTGGGAACGCCTACTCCCAATGGTTCTCAGGGACATCTGCATTAACACTTCTACCTCAAATCCGATTTGATGGTTCCCTTGGACGCTGATGCCACCAAATCTTCTATTTTTAGTCTATTGGCAGATTTCGTTAATACAACATGTCACTTAACGAAAAAAAACCGCATCAAACAACAAGCATAAACTGGTACCATTTCTCCATGCTTTCGATGTGGAAGTCTCTTTCACCAGCCACGAATAATACTATTGCTGACGAGCAACCTCTTTATTCATTCCTACGTATGCCAAATAAACAACCAACTAATCAGGGTGGGATGGATGTTTAATTTTTGGTATCCGTTCCATGAATGCAGTGCTTTGCGCTACGCTAATTTCTCGAGTGTTAAGCAGGATGTTAGCACATGGGTGCCTTCTTCATGAGAATCTGCAGTGGATCGATAAGAGGTAATATTGTTTCCGTGATTGGGAAGGTTCTGGATTCGATTAGTGTGGGAATTACTGGACCAAAGCGCTTCCTTCACCTTTTTCCTGCTTTCCAAGATAGAAACCATGCTTCAAAACCTGTAAATTTTGAAACGAACGTACAAAAATATGGCAATTGAATTAGCGTGCATTCCAAAAAAATAGACCTAATGGGAGTTTGTGAGGTGGCAGTCAGTAGAAAAGGGATGAGGGTGGTGGGGATAATGGAGGTTTATAGAGCGAGCCAATGGGATTGGCGATGGGGGTTTGTGGGGGTAGGCTAAGGGCTGCGGGGGAAGTAGGCCACGTGAATAAAAAGATGGTCATTAATTTTGCAAATAACATTGGAGGGAAGCCAAGGACTATAACCCAGTGACACGTGGAACTTAGCATGACTAGATAAAAAAAAGGCTTGAGCAAAAGTGGGTAATAAAAACAAATTTAATTTATTTATTTCAAATAGTTCACACACTACTAACATCGCTTAGGGAGAATAGGTATTTATAGGAGGAAAGGAAGGAGTGGAGGAAGAAGCGAAGAGATAAGGGAAAAGGAGTGGCATGGAGGGATAAGGGAAAAGGGAGGCGGTGGAGGAATAAGGAGAGAATGGTGGTGAAAGGCTAGGGAGGAAAGGAGGCGAGGAAATGTAGGAGAGAATGTAGGAGAGGGGATGGAGGATTTTAAAAAAATTGTCGATAAAACTATGCCGACTATTACAACCATGTTCACACTAAGCCTAGAAACTGGTTTTTTATAAGGCTACTTAAGAAGTATCCTTATTCACACTTTGCAACATTCTCCCCCTTAAAGTTAAGAGGACTAACTACACAGTCTCCCAGCTTTATAAATTGAGCTTTAGCTATCGCTTTGGTAAAGATATCTGCAACATTCTCCAAAGTGCAATAAAATTTAAGCTCAATAATTTCATGCTCCACCATGTCTCGGATGAAGTGGTACTTCATATCAAAATTCTTCATTCTACTATGGTGGATTGGATTGTATGCCAACTAAATGGCACTGATGTTGTCACAGTAAATCCTATTTGGACCACTTTGTTGCTCTCCAAACTCTTCCAATACTTTTCTTAGCCATAAGGCTTGAGTTCTAGCATAGGTGACTGCTATATACTCAGCTTTTGTAGAAGACAAAGCTACCATTTTTTGCTTTTTGGAACTCCATGTTATTAGTCCTGGTCCCAGACTAGAACAGTTCCCTGAAGTTGATTTTGTGTCATCAATATTCCTGCCCCAATAACTATCATTGAATCCTACAAGCTTGATAGTGTTACATTTATGGTACAGTATTCCAAAATTCAATGTACCCTTCACATATCTGAGAATTCTTTTGGCTGTTTGCAAATGCAGCTCAGATGGACTAGTCATAAATCGAGAGACAAGAGAAACAACATACTGAATGTCTGATTTGGTGTTCACGAGAAACATCAAACTCCCAACCATGCTCCTAAAAGTGGTTACGTCAACTTTTGGTGCTCCATCATCTTTACTTAATTGGATCCCATGTCCAACTGGAGTTACAACTAGTTTGCAATGCCCACACTAAGCCTAGAAACTGGTTTTTTATAAGGCTACTTAAGAAGTATCCTTATTCACACTTTGCAAGGAAGTAATGCTAACAGATGAAGATCTTTAAATCTGTCTGATGAACTTCCATTCCAAGGAAGTAATGCATTAAGCCAAGATCCTTCATCTCAAACTACATCATGGAGCATTTGAACTCCATATTCATTTTTCATTACTACCCATGAATATGATATCATCCACATACAAGTAAAATATGAGGATGTCGTTACCTTACTTCAGGTAGTAAAGGGTGGGTTCATTTATCCTTCTGGTGAACCCAAAATATTTAAAGTACCCATCAATGCATGAGTACCAAGCTCGTGATGCCTTCTTGAGGCCATAGAGTGTCTTTTTTAGTCTGTAAACAAGGTGCTCCTTACCTTGCTCTTAAAATCCTTGAGGTTGCTCAACATACACTTCCTCTGTCAAGTACCCATTGAGGAAGGTACTCTTCACATCCATGTGTTGGATTTTCCAACCCTTGTGAGCAGCTAAAGCAAGAACTGTTCTTATGGTCTCTTGTCTGGCTACAGGATCAAATGTCTCCTCATAGTCAATTCCATATTTATGTGTAAATTCTTTTTCAACCAATCTTGCTTTTTGCATTTCAATGCTTCCATCAATATTGAATTTGGTCTTGAAGACCCATTTGAATCCAACACACTTCTTTCCTTTAGGAAGCTTTACCAGCTCCCAAGTGTCATTGTTTTTATAGAGGTTATCTCCTCTTTCATTGCATCTTGCCAAATTTTTTGAGTACATG
Organism: Wollemia nobilis; assembly: GCA_028583015.1. Classification (NCBI taxonomy): domain Eukaryota; kingdom Viridiplantae; phylum Streptophyta; class Pinopsida; order Araucariales; family Araucariaceae; genus Wollemia; species Wollemia nobilis. The sequence continues at coordinate 16,508 of JAQPPZ010003394.1, read as the reverse complement.
CCTTCTCATAACTAGAAGGTTCAAGTTGTGCAATAGTTAACAAAGCATAGTTAACTACATCTCTATGATGTTCTTGGGAGTCATCATCACCATACAAATGCATATTTTCAAGTCTTTGCAAAATAGAACTCATTTCACTAGCTTGACTTCTAGTATATCTTCTTGAAATTTTTTTATCCAACATCTGATAAGATGGATTGTGCTGGAGAGTTCTCTTACCTCTGGATGGAGAATAAATATTCATTGGTGAGGAACTGACTGACCTTTGTGGAAAATGACTTGGTGAAGAAGATGATGAACTGGATGTTGAATGTTTGCTTGGGCTTGGAGGAGGAGACTTCTTGCCTTTTTGTGGTGCCTATTGAATTTGTGAAGAACCTGCATCATGAGATTCAATATTACTATAAATTTGGGGATGTCCCCATTCTCCCCCTTCATCAAAAATCACATCCCTAGAAAGTATTATCTTTCGAGTCCTGGGATTGTAGAGTCTGTAAGCTTTTGTGGTCTCACAGTACCCTACAAAAATGCATGCTTGACTCTTAGGATTGAGCTTCTTCATCTATTCATTAGGAATGTGTGAGTAAGCCAGTGAACCAAATACTCTAAAATGCTTGATATTTGGTTTCTTACCATACCATGCTTGGTAATGAGTTTTCCCTTTCAAACTTGAAGTAGGGCACCTATTCAAAATATACACACTGGTCCTGGCTGTATCTACCCAATACATATTGGTCAAATGCTTCATTTTAAGCATAGATCTTGCCATCTCTACAATGGTGCAGTTATTTCTCTCAGCCACACCATTCTACTGTGGAGTATAGGTAGAAGTGAAATGCCTCTTTATTCCATGTTCTTTACAAAAATTTCAAAAATTCATTAGAGGAGTATTCTCCTCCTTTATCTGATTTGAGACACTTAATAGAATATCCACTTTCATTTTCAACTCTTGTTTTAAATTCTATGAAGGAGTAAAATGCTTCATATTTATGCTTCAAAAAATATATCTAGCATATTCTTGAAAAATCATCAATGAAAAGAAGAAAGTAAGAGTTGTTACCAATGCTTTTAGTCTGCATTGGACCACAAATGTCCGAATGCACTAGCTAGAGTGGATAACTGGCCCGCCATGACTGCCCTCATGGAAATTTGGTTCTAGCATGCTTTCCAAAGGCACAACCTTCACAGACTTCCTTATTGTCCTAAACTTTAGGAAGTCCAGTCACCATCGCTTGTGAGGTTAACATCTTCAAACTAGATGAATTCAGATGACCGTATCTCAAGTGCCACAACACACTTGGATTTCAAACAACAACATTTGTTAATTTCTCTCCCCTTGGTTGGCCAAAATTTAAAGGAAATAACCTATTCTTTGTCATTGTAACTTGAGTAATGATTCTATCACTATTACTTTGATCAAAAATGATACATTTACACTCATCAAATAACAAATTATAATTTTTATCCAACATTTGACCAACACTCAAAAGATTATGTTGGAGATGAGGGGTGTAATAAATATCATTTACCTGTTTGACACCCTATTTTGTTGGAACCTCCAAGTCTCCAATGCCTTCAACCACCAATGTCTTATCATCTCCTAACTTGATGCTAGATTTATAAGAAGAATCCAGGGTAGCAAAGAGTTCTTCTTTGCCACTCATATGATTTGAACACCCAGTGTCCAAGATCTAGGTATCATTCAAATTTTGATTTAACTGGCCATATGAGAAAAAGAGATTTGAGGTCCCTTCCTCTTCTCCAAAATTGCCATACTGTCTACTCTAGATGTTGCTGCTCCCTTGTGAGGGTTTTGACTAGCAGTCACGAGCGAAGTGGCTAGTTTTACCATAATTATAGCAAACTTGCTTTGACTTGTTACTTCCTTTTCCTCTACCTGGATGCTTTCCTTTATTCTTCTAGCCACCTCTTTTTTGACCTCCACCTCTGTTTGAAGATCCTCCTCTGCTTGGAGTTACACCCCATGGACTATCCTTGCCTCTTCCTCTTTTTTGACCTCTACCATGACCTCTACCTTGGCCTTTTCCTTCTTGTGAAGCGAAGGCTTTGTCATCACCTCCGTGGCTAGTGGAAGGAGATTCCTGCAATCTCTCTTCATGTGAAAGGAGAGAACCAATTAGTGCATCAAAGGAAAGTGTAGTCAAATATTTCAACTCTTCCATAATGATTGCTACATGATTCCACTTAGGAAGAAGTGTTCACAACACTTTCTTCACCACACCCTCAGGTTTAACTTCTTCACCTAGAGTAACCATTTTATCTACCACAACTTTGAATCACATGCAGTAGTCTCCTACTTTCTCATTCTCCTGCATTCTAAGATTTTCAAAATCTCTTTTCAGAGTTTGAAGCCTGGCCTGCTTCACTTGATCACTCCCTTGAAAAAATTCCTTTAAATCCTTCCAAGCATCTTGAGCTATTACACAGGATTCTATTCTAGGAAATATACTTTTATCTAGAGCTGCTTGTAAATGGTACAAGGCAAAGAAATTATTTTTCTGGGCTTCTTTCTTGGCTTTTCTATCGGCAACACTTAAAGCAAACCAGTCAGCAGCAGAGGGTTCTGTGTAAACCTCTTCAACTATTTCCCATAAACCTTTACCAATCAACATATTTTTCATATTTATTGACCAGTATTCATAATCACTACTATTAAATTCAGGAATTAGGAGATTTACATTTGAGGCCATTTCTACTACTTGAAGGTAAAATTTGATTTGAATGAAAATAGGAAGTACAAAGCAATTATAGATTCAAATAAAATCTATATTTCTTAAATCTCTCACTAATTTCACGCTCCTCTTGCTGTGGGTCACCCAGTACTGGAGGTCCAAAGTTGTCTGCAATGGAATCCTCATCGTCACTGATGATGATGATTTTAGGAATTGCTACTGGATTGGCCTTTGCTAGATTAGGCTCTGGATCTAGAGAGTGTGGGGTATAGCTCTCACTAGATTGTTCGTTAGGATCAAATGTAACTGAATCGGACTCCTCCACTCGTTGTCCAAAAATATTATCCTCTTAGTAGCCTCGTATCCTGAATCGGGCTTTCTCTAGTGAGCTATCACTAAATTTTCCAATTGACTAAATACAGTTTGTATTCCATCTCACCAGACCCTCTCGTCAAAAGACTCAGTAGATTCTCTCCTCAGTAGAGAGCATAGGGCATGGTAACATCCGGTTGACCAGATAATATACTCATCATGGTAAAAAAATTAGCTGAATTGCATATGTCAATTTCCAGATTGCACATAATTTTTAATCTCCAGGAAAAACAATTTTCCTTTTTCCACAAAGTTAAAAGGTTTTCAAAAATTTATTTTTATAAAGTCTTTATAAAAAAATTAATAATTTTTTATATCTTTAATTATATTTTAAACAAACTTACATTTAAAAATAATTAAAAATATAAATTTAAAACTATTAAATTAATTTAAAAAATTTAATAAAAAAAAAAAACTTTAAAACATTTTCAAACCTTTTTTTTTAACAAAAAAATATTTTTGGAGCGGAGGGGAATCGATCCCCCAACCTGCCGCTTTGCAATAGAGAAGCTTAGCCGCTACACCACGTGGCATCATTGAAAAACAAGGCACCTCATACCTTATTATTATCTTCCTGGTGTGCGCTAAAACAAACAAAAAAATTCATTCAACTTTTCCTTAGCGTGAATCGAACCCTACACCTCAGCCAAAAAACTCGAAGCGCTTGCCAACTATGCTATGCGCTCGGGTGAAAACTAAGGGTAAATAATTATAATTTAAAACCTCCAACGAAAACATTTTTTTTTTTAAGAAATACCTCCATTTTATCCCACACGCACTGTGAGATGTGTGCGGAGGGTTTTATTAACGTGAACGTGCACGTTAAGATTTGATTGCCTTTGGGCAATTGGCCAAATGACTTTTTGCCATGTCACACACCAACACGCTGCCACGTCAACACATCACCATGTCAATACGCCACCATATGAACATGTCATCGTGTCAGCACCTTCTTTGCCATCTCAGCTCGCCACACGTTTGTCAGCTCTCTACCACGTGTATACCACCTATGGTCCATGTCAGCAGCCTCCTCAGCCACATACCTTGGTTTAGATTGCACCACGTCAACACTCCAATTTAGTGCTCACCATGTGTTTGCCACCTAGCACCTCAGGATTCATGCCCAGGTCCTACTAGCTACCACATCAGCCCTATGTCAGCTACTTAGTCACTACCACCTCATGTGTGCCTTGGTCCACGTGCTATCTCTACATGGACCTCAAAAACCATACCGCCAAACTCCTATGTCAGCTTTCGCCTCGATTTCCATGCCACTGGCACAACGCTATAATACCAATGAGCGAAAGTGGGCAATAAAAATAAATTTAATTTATTTATTTCAAATAGTTCACACACTACTAACATCGCTTAGGGAGAATACATATTTATAGGAGGAAGGGAAGGAGTGGAGGAAGAAGCAGAGAGATAAGGGAAAGGAGTGGCATGGAGGGATAAGGGAAAAGGGAGGTGGTGGAGGAATAAGGATATAATGGTGGTAGAAGGCTAGGGGGGAAAGGAGGCGAGGAAATGTAGGAGAGAATGTAGGAGAGGGGATGGAGGATTTTTAAAAAAAATTTCGATAAAACTATGTTGACTATTACAACCATGTTCACACTAAGCCTAGAAACTGGTTTTTTATAAGGCTACTTAAAAAGTATCCTTATTCACACTTGCAACAAGGCTTATTCATGAGGATGACGTTGAATTCTGTGAGGAGGGACTTCCTGCTGAGGAAGGCTAATATATCAGTTTTCTTGATCAACAATACCTTTAACTTCTTTTGGGACATTATGGAGCCAATTTTAAAGATTGGCTGAATTGACCCCGATATTGGCTAGCTTGTATGCAACCTTATTCGATTCTCTGAAGACATGTTGGTAGACAACTTCCTGGAGGTGGAGGACAAGGATCTTGGCTTCTTCAATGTATTCTCTGAATTTTCATGAAGGTCTATTGCTTTTGTTCTTGAGGTAGTTGATAATTTTGAGGGAATCCCCTTCAATAATAAGTCTTGTATAATACTCCTTGATTAGACTTAACCCTCTCCACATGCTTTTAGCCTCGACAATATGATTAGTATGACCACCCAATCCTTTAGCAAAGGATAGGATAATATATCCTTTATGGTTTCTTAAGACCCCTCCAACCCCTGCCTTATCTAGATTTCCTTTAGCAGCTCCATAAAAATTGAGTTTGTACCAGCCTGGAGGAGGAGGTTTCCAAATAGAGTTGGGTTGGATGGAGGTAGGAGGATGGATTTCATGAAGGAGTAGGCCTAATTCAAGACCTAGGTCAGAATCAGCCTTGGAAGGTAGTTTAGATGCGAGGGAATGAGTGAAGCATTTTCCAAAGCAGAGGCCAGGATTTTTGAGGAAATGAGCTTGGGGACTTTGGGCTTGCTCGAGAAATCTCTATTGTTTCTCTCTAACCAAACTTTCCATAGGAAGTGACTGAGGGTAATATTCCAAAAGAACTTGAGGCAGGGATCATGGAAGGGGGATGGCCAGTGGATGAACAAGTCATTGATGGAATTGGGTTTAACCCATTGAATATGAAAGGCTTGGAAAAGGGAATTGAGGATGGTGGAGGAAACAAGGCAGTGGAGGAAAATATGAGAGGTGGATTCCAAGGCGGAGTGACAAAGGTAACATCTATTGGGGATGGGTAATCCTTTTCATGAGATGGTCAATGGTGAGGATTTTCTCTTGCATGGTTAGCCAGGAGAAGGAGATTTTAGGAGTGAGATGTTTTATCCAGACATAGCCGAAGGAGATTAATTGATACTCATGCTAGAGGATAAGATATGCTGTTTTATTTGATAATTCTCATCCTTCAGTAGGTTCCAAAATAAGTTGGTCTTCTCTGTTAAAGGAAGGAATAATAGTGGAAGATGAGGTTGTTTAGCATATTGGACTCAATAGAAAAGGTAGGATTAGAAAAATAGGCCCATATTGGGCTTCTACCTTGAGCAATAAGGAAGTCAAAAACTTTGGATCCTATCGTAGTATCCGTGGAGGGTTTGAGTATGGATAGAATAGGATTTCGTAGGAGGGGTTATTGAGTAATCCATTTATCGCTCCAAAAATCAATGTTTTTCCCATATTCCAATCTCCATATCATTCCTTTATTGATGATGTGCTTTGTGTTGATTATGGAATTCCAGAAGGTTGATCCTCTACTTGGAATGTTCTCACTGAGGAAGTTGTTATTCTAGAGGTACTTCCTTTTAGCTATGGATATCCACTCATTGTGTTCTCTTGAAATGAGTCTCCAGGACTACTTGGCGATAATAGCAATGTTGAGAGAATTGATTCTTCTAAGCCCTATTCCTCCTTTGTTTTTGGGCTTGCAAACCTTTTCCTAGGCTACCAGATGAATTCTTTGTTTGTTTTCTGCTCCTGTCCACAATTTTTTTTGGATTTTCTCGATATTTTATGTAGCTATTGAAGGTATTTTAAAAACTGACAAGAAGTAAACTAGGATGCTCTGCAAAACAATAGTAGTCAGAGTCCATTTGGTAGCCTGAGATAAGAGGTTACCTTTCCATCATGCGAGTCCTTTTTGAATGCACTCCGTTACATTGTTCCACATAGAGGCTGGCGGTTGGCCATTGAAAAGAGGTAGACCTAGGTAGGTGGATGGAATACTAGCCATGGAGCAATTTAGGATCCTTGTGATCTTTAGTTCTCTTGGCATTGGAGTGTTTAGGAAGTATAATTTACTCTTGTTGAAATTGAATTTTTGGCCTACAGCTGCATCATAAACTTGTAGGATATATTTGATGAATTTAGCTTTGAAGATAGAAGCATTAGTAGTTAATATAGTATCATCCATGAATTTCTGATGGGAAACTAGGTTAGTTTGGGAAGAAGCTTTGATTCTTGATAGCAACCCAGTTTCGTAAGCTTCTTAAATAGTTCTTCCTAGCTACTCTACAATGATGATGAATAAGAATGGAGATATTGGGTCTCCTTGATGAAGGCCTCTACTGCTTTTGAAATAACTTGCTGGGGAGACATTGATGAGAACAGAGAATTGGGGGGAGGAAATGCAATTGTTGATGAGTTCTACTAACTTAGGATGGAATCCAAACTTGTGAAGTACAACTAGAAGGAAGTTCCAATTGACCCTATCATAAGCTTTGTTCATGTTAAGCTTAAGGACATAAGCAGGTTATTTGGTATTGGAAGTAGAATGGAGGGCTTCATGTATGGTAATGATACCATTGATAATTGATCTACCCTAGACAGAGCTCCCTTGGCAAGGGTCAATAATAATAGGCAATATGTTTTGCATTCTAGTGGCCATGATTCTAGTGAGAATTTTGCATGCAACATTGCAAAGACTGATAGGTCTGAAATCATATAGAGATTTGGTAGTAAAAATTTTAGGAATGAGGGCAATGAATGTGGAATTGAATCCCCTAGGAATACATTTTGAGGACTGAAACTCTTTGATAGCTATTGAACACATTAGGACAAAAAATATCCCAGAATGTCTAAAAAAATGAGGGGGGAAACTATTTGGTCTTGGAGCTTTGTCAAGATTCATAGAAAATAGGGATGCTTTGATTTCATCATCTTGGAAAGGAGCAACAAGAGACGAATTAACTGCTTCAAGGATAGAATTGGAAGGAATGTGATGTAGTAAAGCTTCTTGGGCAATACCTAAATAGAGGTTGTCATCCTCAAGCATTTTTTGGAAGTGCATGGTGGCCTCATCTCTGATGTCCTTTATATCTGAAGTGAAAGAGCCATCCCTTTTTATCAACTCCTTGATGTGGTTGTTACTTCTATTTCTAACAGTGGACACATGAAAAACTTAGTTTTTGATCCCCCTTCTTTGAGCCAAGGAGCTTTGGAATTTTGGCACCAATAGGTCTCTTCATAGGCAAGAATATTGAGATACTTAGCTAGAATATATTTTTCTTCATTCATGATGCAGTCATCTATTTCACCATTCTGAATCCTCTCTTCAATGTGGCCTAATATTTCTTTGAGGTTTTGTTTATTAGCAAACATATTTCCAAATACTTCCTTATTCCATATTTTTAGATTTTCTTTTAAGTTTATGAGTTTTGGGCCAACTTAAAGGAGGGAAGTCCTTGGATGTCTTGGTGACAACTGTGGAGGACCCTTTTATGGAGATCAGGATTGTTTAGCCACATAGCTTCAAATCTGAAATGCCTTTTAAAGGGGTTAGTTTTGTCAAACTCCACTATAAGAGGGTTATGATCTGATCCAATTTTGGGCAAAGGGTATAGAGCAGCATCTCTAAACTGTTGAATGGCTTCCTGTGAGAGGAACACCCTATTTAATCTGACTTGGATGTGGTGAGAACTAGTTCTTCTATTACTCCAAGTGTATTTGGCCTTTCTTAGTTTCATATCCATTAGTCAATTAGTATTGAAAAAATTATTGAAATCCTCCATGCTTTTGTCGGGGATTTCGGAGCCTCATTTTTTATTTGAAGAATAGAGGGGGGTGTTGAATTTACCTGCAAAAATCCAAGGGATGTTTTGAAAGGATTTTTTCAAACTGGTCAAGTCATCCCATAGCTGTGCTCTTTCGGAAATAGTATTGGGAGCATAAACATTGGTCAAAATCCAAGACAACCTGCTATTGACATCATGGAAGAGGACACTAAGGAGCCTTTCACTGGAATGGATTAATTGTTCCTCAACTAGGTTCTTGTTCTATAAGCACATGAGACATCCTGATATTCCTCTTGCATTACTTGTTAGGAAACTTGCATCTTTCCATATTTCCTTCGCCACTGATATGGAATTATTGGAATTGGATTTTGTTTCTTGCATGATGATAATAGAAGGTTTGACTTCCTTTCTCATAGAATTAACTATTATTCATTTAGTTGGGCCATTTAGGCCTCTCACATTCCAAGAAATAATATTCATTTGGAATATTTTGGGGGTTTCTTACCTTCTCGACTATTGTGATGAGGGGGTTTGGAGCTTTTGTTCTCTTCCTTAGGCTGGGTATTAATGTTAGGAAAGAGAGTTTTCTGAATCCCATTAGCAATGTCTTCTACATTTTGGGAGTTTTTGATTTCTTATTTAGAAGGTCTGCCTCTATTTTTATCACTACCATAATCTACAAGAGACTTGGTTGAACTTCTAGTCTATTTGGGGCTGATATTGTAGGGAATGATCTATTCCAGGACTGGGCTAAGAGGTCTAGAAGTTTGGATCAAAGTGGATGATAGGACTTCCTCTAAAGGAACCTGATTTGGGATGGCTACCATTTCTTCTAGAGGGCTACGAGAAGGCCCTGATTTGGATGGGAAATTGATAAAACTAAGATCAATATTCAGCTCAGGGGGAATTTGAGGATTTGAATGGGGAGAATCCTCAAAGGCATTTGGTGGGATATCTTCAAGTGGAACCAAACCTGAATCATCTAGGATGTTGAAATTGTTATGATATGTGAAAGGGGAACTTACTTGGTTGGAATCGCGAGTCACCTTTTCTTTTCCTTTGATAGATAGAGGCCCTTCCTTAGGAATGGAGGGTTTTTGCTGCTGTTGATGGATTTTTCCTGTTTGATTTTATTGCTGACCTTTCCTTTGGTTTTTATGGTACCCATTATTTTGAGTGTTCCTGTTGCTTTTGCCATGGTCAAAGGTGACTCCACTAGGTTGTGCTACCTCTGTTTGTTGCCCAAGAATCTAGTTCTTATGGGTAGGGCACTGGGATATGAGATGTCCTTGGATATGACATTCTACGTAGAAGGTCGGTTTGTTTTCATATTCCAAGGGTTGCTTCTTGCTGAAAGACTTGTGAGTCATATTGACGAATGTGGGGAGCTCTGATGCCAAATTAGAATTAACACAAATTCTAGTGACATTCATGCGCTTTCGGCCCTTGGTCATAGGATCAATGGCAAGGGTTTCGCCTATGGATTTAGCAATAGATAGAAGGATATTCTCATGCCAAAAAAATAAGGGGAGGTTTGGAATGCCCCAGATAGGAGAAAAATTTATATCCTGCGTATCGGGGTCAAAATTTGTGTCCCATTTCCTTATAAATAGGCTTTTACATCCTAAGAACCAGGGGCCTCCTGTAATAATGTGCTTCATGTCTTCATCATTGTTCAGCCTGATGGCAAAGAAACCTCTAGTTAAGACCACTAATTCCATGTCACCAAGGGTTTCCATTTGGTGACAGCCCACCTACGGATAGTCTCAATATCGGGTCTACCTCCAACAAATTTCCCAACCAAGGCATGATGCTCCATGGTGAGATAGTTATCACCAATGTCATCTAGGATATTTATATTCAGACCATCAGGGAATATTGAGGTAGTAAGTAGGTTATGAGGACCTCTTCCTGAGTTGGACAATATGCTAGCATAATATGGTGGTTTGGATTTGTCAGTCATGGGTCCTTTAGAAAAGAGGGACCCATTGTCAGGAGGTTCATATCCCCAGAATAAAACCTTGTGTTCTTCTTCCTTGTCCTTAGAGTTTTCATCCTTGTCCTTGGAATCAGAGCTTATGCCATCCTTGCTTTCCTTGTGACATGTACGACAGTCACTATTTACGATGGTCTTCCTTCATCCTCCTTCAGCTCTTGTCACTCCTCCTCCTCCTATAAATTCAGCTCCTCCTTGCTCCTCCTCCATTCCTTGCTTGGTAGGGTCTTGCTTTGATTGTACCTTAAATTTTGAGATAAAAGGTTTTCAACTTAAAAGGATTAGGAAAATAAATAAATTTAATTCATTATTAGTTTCTAAAACTAGGGAGACAAGAATTTCAACTCCATAGGAATTAAATTATAAATTTTGACTTAGTGAAACTTAGGAGATAAAATGTCTTCAACATAATTTTTTTTGAATGAGTACTACTATGTATAACAACACATTTTTCCTTTTCGAGTCTCAAATTTTGAAAGGACCAAATTTTGCTTCATGGAAAAATAAAATGAAATCAATTTTAGTTGTGGAAAAACTTTGGGATATAGTTAGTGGAACAAAAACAAAACCTACTAAAGATGTAAGATAAATTCAAATATTTGAAGAAGGTGAAGCCAAAGCACTTATGATAATAACATTTGGAATAGTTGATGAAATACAACCTTATATAAGATAAGATTTTTTTTTTTATAGAAGATCAAAATACTCTATGAAAAAAAAAAAAAAACTACTATTTTTAATATTCAATCTCAATTATACTCCTTAGAAGTTAATAATGCTAAAAGTATTGAACTATTTCTTTGAAAGGTAGCAGATATAAAAGCAAATCTATTAGCTCTAGAAGATAAAGTAGAAGATAAATTTCTTATCCAAGTGATATTAAGAGCACTTCCAGAAAGTTACAAACATATAGTTACATATTTGCAATTTTTAAGCAAAGATACTACATTTGATGAGTTAGTCAATATTCTTCAAGAAAATAAAATAGAAAATTCAATCAAATATGGAATGACTAACAATGCCTTAATAACAAATAATAATACACAAGGTAATCTTGCTTCAACTTCAAGATATAGATCCAAATGAAATATAATATACTATAAAATGTGTAAGAAAATGGATCATAGCAAACATTTTTGTAGATACAATCAAAGAAATTAGTATCAAGAAAATCAAATGAATGTAAATCAAAGTGGTCAAACAAATAAGTCAATACAACAAAGGCAATATCAATACAATCCTCAACAACAACAATTTTAGCCTCAACATTTTCAATGTTAGTTCCTTCTAACAATCAATATAATCATCAACAACAATCAAAGTTACAATATAGAGAGGGAATAAAAAAGGATATGTAGCTCAAAAAATTTAATAATTAGAATAAACTACTGAAGAAAACAAACTCAAAGTTCTCTCAACAAAATTGATAATCAATAAAGATGTATTTCTTGTTGTTGCTATAGAACATGAGGATACAAGAAGATAACATAATAATACCAAGGAAGAAAAGAACATAATGAAGAAGCAAAATAAGAGGATTAAGAAAATTTAGAAGAAAGCAAAAAGAGAACAAAGCAGACACAAATCCTAGGATCACTTGACGATTGAAGACTAAATTCTTCAATAAACAAATAATATAATATCGGGGGGTGTTGGAGTATATTACATTATTTCGTACATGCTAATATACCCCCATGGTACCTTCATGGTACATATGTAAATATTATATTAGGGTTGAGTCATAGTTTAGAGTGTGAATTATATTTCCTCTTTATGTAAGTGTGAATGTGTAGAATATGGACAAGTGTCATGTGGGTTAGTGTGCAAGTGTAAGTTTAGCATATGTGCATAAGTGTATTATATGTATGAGAACAATATTTAATGTAAATATGTGCACAAGTATCTTATATTAGAGTGTGCAAGTTATATAAGTATAAGAGTCATCTATAGGTGTGCATATAATGTAGATTCAAGTGTTTATCAAGTATGCAAGTGTCAAGTAGAGAAGCCAAGAGTCATGAGACTTGGTATATGGAAAGGAATAGGTAAGTATCCAAAGGGTCATACTACTATGGATATAGGGGTTGATTTATGTTCTCCTAAGCCCCTGAGTGGACTCTCTCTTTCGATATTTGTTTTTCTATTAAACAACCCCTACGTGGGTCTATTTTTATCTAATCTAGTTCTTGGAGTGGCTAGGGTGTAGACACCCTGGTTTGTGCTTATCTATGCACTTTTTGTCATATGCTTATGTTTATGGTTTTGGGCACTAGTTAAAAACCATATAATTTAAGTTTTATCACCTACCAAAAACAATTACTACTATGGATATATACTCGATAGATCATAACACAAGATATCACATTACAGATGAAAGAGAAAGTTCTTGTCATATTTGTAAGAGGAAAAGAAGTAATAAATATTGCATATATTTTGAGAAATTAATATTGTAAGTTGTGCAACATTCTTAGTACATGTTGATTAAGGCTATTTACATTCATATTGTTGTTATTATTGAATGTTAAATGATATATTACAAACATGAATTTACAGATTAATTTTCTCCTATTATTCTACTCATATCATTATATTGACCTTATTATATTGTGGCTATATTATATTTGTTCCTATATATTTAACCTATGATATTAGTGGTAGTATTAAGGCTTACAATCATGAATTACATATTGTATTGAGGTTAGTTCTATATTTTCTAAAGGGAATTCTCACTGCACTTAAAACTTTTTCCTTAGGAAATATTTGAAACATGGCCTAAGTAGAGGTAAAGAAAGTGGGAAGGAGAAAATAAAGTGTCAAAAAAGAGAAGGCAAGAGTTCCAATTAAAAACTAATTCCTCCTTATAAAATTTCCCACTAAATATAGAAGGAAAAAATTTCAACAACTCATGTTATCTAGAGTATTAGAAGTCAGATTATTGTAAAAGTTCCAAAAGTTGCAAAGAAGAGAAAAATGATTGAAGATCAAAATTTTCAAATGTTCCAAAGCATAAGAAAGAAGAAAATTTAATCAAACATGGAAGGTAAAATTTAATCAAACTTGGAAGGTAAAATTTAATCAAACATGGAAGGTAAGAAAGAAGAAACTTTGTCAAGTGGCTTAGAATTTTTTGGGAATTGGGTCTTCTAAGGTGATTTTTTTTTTTTTTATAAAAAATAGCATCACTTTGTAAAATTTTTGATCAAACATGGAAGGTAAAATTTCCAATGACCCACAAAGCATATAAAGTTATAAAGGCTGAAAGACAAAATATTATGAAGGGTTATCTAGAGAGTTGTGTCTACTATCTAGTCAAAGATGAAGCCAAAATATCAAAAGCATTGGAATACAATGGGCTAAAATCCAATCATGCTTCAATAATTTAGAAGACTGAAAATTTCCTTATTGGATCTTGCTATTGAACCTATGAAATGAGGTTTATTGGCTTCTTTATCTCTATTTAAGTTCATGACCCTAAACCTTACACATTGTGTTTAGGTGTATAATCCTTTCTTGCAAAACCTCCCAAATATGAAAACTAAGCTCATAAAAGACAACAATGGAAGAAAATTCTCAAAGCTCATCTCGCCAGACCACTTAAAATTGATAATCTAGGAAAGTAATTGATGCATTAGAGGTAAAATTATGGGAGCCACATCAAGAATAAACCAAAACTTGGAGTCTTGATTATAGATATTCCTCATGCTCAGACTTTAGGAATATCCAAAAAGAGTAGATGAGAAAAATGAAAGTAGTTGCACATCCAAATATCTAATACCATTTAAAATTAATGAGCCTAAATTCAAAGATCTTAAAGAAGTCATCTTAAATGAATAAGTAACATGATACATATAAGTAATCATTCTAAAAATCCTACACAAGTTTTAGAGGAAATAATCTCCCCATTATTAGCTATAAATACTAGTTGTTTTAGCATTGTAAAGGATTGATGAGTTATGTGATTTTCCATTTATTTTATTCACTATAATAGTACCCAAACCTTGAGTGGTCTTGCAGGTAAGATTTCAAGCCCCCACTAATATAATTATCTATAATTTTTAGATTCATATGTATATGTTTGAGGCTATGACCATTTGATTCTTTCGGTCCTATTTCATTTATATGCAATCTATGCTTAACATGTTTAGAGGAAGAAGCATTCAATTTTGAGATATTGACACATTACACTTAATGTTTGTGTGTCTTACTATTAATGTATAGGAATCTTATTCTGGTCCTAGTGCATCGATTCCTATAGCTTAAGATCTTTTTCATTTCTTCTATATTTATTTTCTCTTTTCCATTTCCCTCTAAATATGGTTATATTAGGATAGAGTAGTAAGACCACTCAAGATCACATCTTAAAAGGATTCAACTTTGTAAAAAAACTCTAGAGGTAACCGCTTGAGCCAATCCCCCTACTCTCATAGTTTATTTACTATTTTGCTTCATGTGAGATGTGATAGTACCAACCATTTGGTGTTCAAGATATTTAGAGAGGACAAAAGTTTCTATTAATAAGGTCATTAATCCTATGTTTACTTCTTTTTTTATACTACAAGTTTAGGGTCTAGTAGAAGTAAGATTAGGTATATTTTTCAACTTTGAGTCTTTGAGAGTATAACATTTTGCTTCTCTTTTTTCTCGGGGGAGTGGAGATAGAGTTACAAAATATTTGGTAGGCTCATTTATTATTTTTTATTCTTCTTAAAAATATTCTTCATGATTTTCTTTATCCAATAAAATATCTAAAATCAAAAATTTAGTATACTTAGAATGTTTAATATCAACGTTGCATCCTTCATCAAATATGCCATCTCTTCTCACAAAGATTTTTTGTGATTGGATCAATTATTTTGTAACCTTTTCATGCATCATCATATATAAGGAATATACCACATAAGGTTTTATCATCTAACTTTAGTCTTTTTTTGTTTTGGAATATGCTTGTATACTTTACATCAAAAAATACTAAGGTGTGATACTAATGGTTTTCTTCTTGATGAAGCTTGAGGTATAATATTTTTAAGAATTCCTATTGGTGAACTATTTTGAATATATACTATATTTTTAATAGCCTTTTCCCAATATTTTTGTTCAAGATTTAATTATTTAAGCATACAATAAGCCATTTGTATAACAAGTTGATTTATTCTTTTTGCAATACCATTTTGTTGTGGTGTGTAAGTTGTTTCAAAAATATTTATGTTTATTAGAAAAATATTCTCTTTCTTTGTTTGAATGAAGAGTTTGACTTGAAAATTTAGTTTATGTTTCAATAAGTTGTTTGAATTTTTTGAAGTATGTAGAGGCATTTGATTTCATTGCCAAAAAACATAACCATATTTTTGCATGAGTAATCATCAAAAAATATTTGATAGTATTTGTATCCACCAATATTGATTGACATTGGTCCATATAAATCTATGTGTATCACCTCTAATGGTTCTCTAGCTTTGTATGTGCTAAGTTTAAAAGAGGCTATATATTGTTTGCCTAATAAGCATTTTGAGAAAATTATGGTTATCCAAGTTAAGTTAGGCAAACCCATAACCATTTGATACCAATTGTTAGTATCACAATGACACTAAGATGGGGGGTGAATTAGTGTAGCTCTTTAAAAACTTAAATCTTCAACTCTTAAAGCCGAAACAATGAAAACTTGAAACTAAATAAAACAAGTATAACAAGAGAACATCACACAAAACAAGATGTATCGAGGTTCACTGATTTGGCTACATCCTCGAAATTACTATTTGGACTCCCATCAAAATCTAGCCTTTGCAAAGCACCAAATTTACAATCAATTTACCAGCACCCACTAGAAGGAGCACCAACCCCTAATTTATCTGCACCAACATAAAGGAGCACCAACCCCTGATTTATCTGCACCAATAGAAAGGAGCATCAACCCTTGATTTATCTACACCAACAGAAAGGAGCACCAACCCCTCTACCAAGCACCCACTTGATTTTGATATTGATAATAAAATGACATATATGAATCTTCTCTTCT
>JAQPPZ010003389.1:0-19526 GCA_028583015.1 Wollemia nobilis | reverse complement strand
TTTTAGATAGATGTAAATAGGACAAGGAGGATGCTCCAAAGATCATCCAAGAACATTAATTTATTATATTGTGGGTTTTCGTCTTTTAATACAAACTGTGATTCTATTCAAAAAACGATTCTTTTCTGCATTCAATTCATATTTCAAGTTGCAGGTTCATAACAACTGGATCAGAGCTAAAAAGGCCTAAAATTTTTTCCCCACCTTGCTCTAGTTACTAACAAGCCATTACTCGATAACGTTTTCTTTAAGACACATTCTAACCATTATCGACTAAACGTTACAAAGAGGGCCACGAGCCGACAAAGGTAGCATACAAATTTTTTTGGATAGCATCACGTATTATCGGAGTTAGAAAACCCCAACAGCGAGTACAGGAAAGGAAAATATCATTCGGTGTGAACAAAGAGCAGCAAGTACGCAAAATTAAACGCGACGGAGACATAATTTTTTACGACAAAACTAATTTCTACATATTCAACTCACTTATAAACCAACCACACCCTAAATGGTCGAGGGAAGACGATCTCAAGACACAACGAAGGAGATTGCGAAGGAGGTTTCAAAAGAAATTACGAAAGAACTCTAGCAGTTTTCCAAGGAAATAAGAGACATGATGCAAGGAATGGTATTTTGGAAGGACAATTTAGAAGATAAAATCGCTACCAAAATAGCAGACCTAACCATAAACATCACCAACTCGAATATAGATATATCCACTAAATTGGATGCTACAACCCATTCCATGGACTTAGTACAACAAAATTTGCTGCTCATGCAAAATGGACAACAAAACACTACACCACCACAACAAACATTAATAAGGGGACCACATGCCTCAATCCTTCCCCGTACCACAAAACTATATTTTCCAAAATTTGATGGAGGCGACCCCACAAATTGGATATATAGGGCAGACCAATATTTTGCCTTATATCAAATTCCGGAGATTCAAAAAGTTCGTATTGCATCATTTCACTTGGAACAAATTGCTACCCAGTGGTATCAATGGTATGAGAAAACAAAAGGTCCGCCCACATGGATCGAATTCACAAAAAACTTAATGTTACGATTTGGCCCCACTAAATTTGAAGACTTCATAGGAGCCCTCACTAAACTGCGGAAACCTCCATTGTAAGGGAATACCAAGCACAATTTGAGAAATTAGCGAACCTTACAACATGACTAGATGCATCATTCTTCCAAAGTTGTTTTATTAGTGGCCTAAAAGAAGACATTAGAATGGAGGTACAAATACAAAATCCTATCGATATGATGCATGCAGTGGCATTAGCACAAATGATAGAAGAGAAGAACAATAACCAAAGGTGAATAGGAAGATTTTTTAGGAAAAACACCAAATACCTACACCAGCCAAAAACTGAATAAGGTGATGCCAATTAAATGAATTAGACAAGAAGATCTAAAAGAAAGATGAGAAAATGGTCTATGTTTCCACTGCGACGAAAAAATTACCCCCAACCACAAATGCATCTCACTGAAATTATATATTTTGGACACAGTTGATTGCACTCCCAAAGAGGAGGATGACATAGAAGTGGAAGTAATAACTAAGGTTGCAGAAGAAAACCCAGAAGATAAAATAAAAATATCCTTTAACGCATTAGCAGGATATTCGATTCCACAAAAAATAAAGGTAAAAGGGTATTTTAAGAAACAAAATCCTATTGTGCTCTTAGACTTTGGTAGCACTCACAATTTTATAGACCCCAATTTGGCCAAACAAGCTAATTGCTTTATATATCCCTGCAATAACTTCGAAGTCATGATTGGCAATGGAGGAAAAATTGCATGTAAAGGCAAATGTAGGAATATCAAACTCACGATGGGGGAATATAACATGAAAGCAGATATGTATGTACTACCATTAGGAGGATGTGATATTTTTTTGGGAGTACAATGGCTACGAACGCTCGGAAAAATTCAATGGGACTTTGAAGAGTTATGGATGCAATTTATACAAAACAACCAAACATACACAATTCAAGGTTTAAAAACAGGCCCCACATAAATCGTAAGTTCCCATAGAATGGAAAATATTCTTTGAAAAGGAGAAAGAGGCATGGTTGCCCAACTATTTTCCTTGCAAAACACCATCGAAGAGCAACCAGAGGCACTCGAATTAATAGAACTCCTAGAGAAACATGATAAAATATTCAAAGAACCAGAGGGATTACCTCCACAACGAAGCCATGATCATGCTATTCAATTACTTTCGAGATACCAACCTCCAAATATTAGACCTTACCGATATCCATACTTACAAAAGATGAAAATAGAAAAATTAGTACAAGACCTACTAAGGGCAGGGATCATTCGACCTAGTAGAAGTCCCTACTCTTCGCCAGTCATAGTAGTAAGGAAAAAATATGGATCATGGCGCTTATGCGTGGATTTTCGTGCTCTCAACAAAATAACAATTAAAGACAAATTTCCTATTCCAATCATTGATGAACTACTCGATGAACTAAATGGAGCCGCATATTTTTCTAAACTTGATTTACGATTAGGTTACCACCAAATTTGAGTTAAGGAAAGCGATATACCCAAAAATGCTTTTCGCACCCACGAGGGACATTATGAATTTTTGGTGATGCCTTTTGGACTCACCAACACTCCATCCACATTTCAAAGTCTTATGAATAAGGTATTTTCTCCCTTCCTTCGAAAATTTATTTTAGTTTTCTTTGACGATATTTTGATTTACAACAAGACATGGGAAGAGTACTTAACACATATAGCGCAAGCACTCAAAATCTTGGAAGAAAATCTATTATACGCAAAGCGATCAAAGTGTTCCTTTGGGAAGCAGGAAATTGAATATCTTGGACATATTGTCTCCAAGAAAGGAGTTAAAGTAGACCCCCAAAAAATTGAAGATGTGCAAAATTGGAAAATTCCCAAAACTCTAAAAGGGTTGCATGGGTTTTTAGGATTAACGGGCTATTATCACAAATTAGTTAAATATTATGGGAAAATAGCAGCACCCTTAACAACCCTACTTAAAAATAATGCCTTCATATGGTCTCCAAAAGTAAATGAAGCTTTCATGATTTTGAAAAACGCCATGTGTACCACGCCTGTCCTAGCTATGCCAGATTTTTCCCAACAATTCATTATTGAAAGTGACACTTTCGAATTGGGAATGGGAGCGGTGCTTATGCAAAATGAGAAGCCCTTAGCCTTTACTAGTAAAGCATTTTTCAAAAATAATTTAGCACGTTCCACTTATGAGAAAGAAATGTTAGCTATGGTCCATGCTATCCAACATTGGAGACCATACCTTATTGGAAAACATTTCATTATCTACACCGACCACCATAGCCTAAAATACCTTCTTGAACAACGAATAACCACCCCAGAACAACAAAAGTGGGTAACAAAACTATTAGGCTATGATTATGAAATCATCTACAAAAAGGGAAAGATAACATGGTTGCGGATGCACTTTCTAGAAAGTTCGAAGAAACTTCACAATTACATGCTTTTTCCTGCCCCATCCCTACATGGATTGAAAAAGTCAAGGATGAATGGTATGCGGACCCTACTATACACACCATAATTCAATAGCTACAACAAAATCCCATGAGTAAACCCCACTACTCTTGGCAAGGTAACATGATCCATTACAAAGAATGTTTGGTCCTCTCACCTACATCGGTTTATCATCCAAAGCTTCTACATGAGCTACACGCTACACCTACTGCAGGCCACTCTAGATTCCTAAACACCTACAAAAGAGTGACTAAATAATTTTATTGGCGACGGATGAAAAATGATATCAAGAAGTTCGTCAATGAATGTGAAACATGCCAAAGAAATAAAGGTGAAACAATGGCAACACTGGGCCTTCTTCAACCTCTACCCATACCAACCAGGACATGGGAGGATATTTCAATGGATTTCATTGAAGGTCTTCCAAAATCCATAGGAAAAATGATGATCCTAGTGGTGGTAGATCGCTAATCTAAATACGCCCATTTTTTTCTAGTAGTTCACCCCTATACCGCTAGTACTATTGCTCAAATCTTCCTTGCTAATATTTTTAAATTACATGGCATGCCTTCTACCATCTTTAGTGATTGTGATCCCACTTTCACTAGTAATTTTTGGAAGGAATTATTTAAACTCCAAGGTACGCAACTTCGAATGAGCTCTGCTTACCACCCACAAACGGATGGTCAAACTGAAATTGTCCATAAGTGCTTAGAAACCTATATTCGATGCTTTATTTCCACCAAACCCCTTCACTGGGTTAAATGGATTCCACTACCTGAATGGTGGTATAATACCACATATCACGCAACCATAAAAATGACCCCTTTGAAGCATTATATGGTCGATCACCCCCATATCTAACCTCTTATCTTCCAAAAAGTACAAAAGTACCAGCTGTAGATATGGAGCTGGTCACTCGAGATAATATCATTTGCGCTTTGAAGGACAATCTACATATCGCTCAACACCGCATGAAGCAACAAGCAGACCAAAATTGGACTGAAAGGGTTTTTCAAGAAGGGGATATGGTATTTCTTCGCCTCCAACCATATCGTCAAACTTCATTGAAAATAAAAGGGTCGTAAAAATTAACACCAAAATTTTATGGCCCTTATAAAATTCTATAGAGTATTGGACGTGTTGCATATAAAATTGAATTACCAGAATCTTCCAAAATCCATCCGGTATTTCATGTTTCTTGTCTTAAAGCCGTAATAGGCACTAACATCGTTACGTAAACTCAACTTCCAAAATTTTTAGATAATGGAGCTCTTGTGGTTGAACCAGAAGCTATCCTAGACCGACGTATGGACCGCCTTCGTAACCACACCATCACCAAGGTATTGATTCAATGGAAAGGTCTACCTCCAGAGGATGCTACGTGGAAGACGCTCCACCATATTCAACAACAATTTTTGCAATTCTAGCTTTGAGGATATAACTCTTAATCATATTATATATTACATTGTATTATAAAGGGACATATCCCTTCACCATTCACACATTTTAGATAGATGTAAATATTACAAGGAGGATGCTCCAAAGATCATCCAAGAACATTAATTTATTATATTGTGGGTTTCTGCCTTTCAATACAAACTATGATTCTATTAAAACAACGATTCTTTTTTGCATTCAATTCATATTTCAAGTTGCAGGTTCATAACAAGGATCCATCAGAAACACACATGACTTCAAAAAATGAAAAAAATACCATGTTTGATATTAAAGAGGAATTCTTCATTGCTCTCAAGAATTTGGAAAGGATTAGAGAGAACTCAAGCTTGAAGGAACAAATTCAAGAGGATGAAGAAGCAAAGATGGAACTTCTACAAAGTCTCATAGAACTCAAGATAAAGGTAGAAGAGGGAAAGAAAATTGAACATGATATGACAGATCTATTAAGAGCAAGAGAAACAAAATGTGAAATATTGGAAGCAGAAATTGTTTATCTAAGGAATGAAGTTGAAAAGACCAAGGTACTACTAGATATAAAGTTTGGAAAACAGAAAGAGGAGCAAAGTCTTCAAGAGCCAGAAACTTCAAACAGAGATAAGCAAGTGATGTATACTCTAGAAAGAAAAGACATTAGGAAGGATTAAAGCAAAGAAGAACCATGAACGAGAGTTAATCATAGAAGGAGAAGCACTCAACCACATTTCCAAAGGCATCCAAATAGGTTACATAATTTCTTCCATGGCTATTGTTTTTCTTGTTACAAATATGGTCATAAGGTTGTACATTGCATTGGTTATGTGAAAAATGATGTCAA
Organism: Wollemia nobilis; assembly: GCA_028583015.1. Lineage (NCBI taxonomy): Eukaryota > Viridiplantae > Streptophyta > Pinopsida > Araucariales > Araucariaceae > Wollemia > Wollemia nobilis. The sequence continues at coordinate 13,735 of JAQPPZ010003389.1, read as the reverse complement.
TAGAAATTTTAACTCTTTTGCACCTCTTATTAATAAGGATATTATATGTTAAAAATAAAATAATTTTGGGCACAAGGCTAGATGGTGCAAAACAACTTCAACAACTAGGAAAGAGAAAAAGGGAAATGAAAAGGCTAGATCAATGTTAGTTCAAACAACTCTTCATACTCAGGATAAAGACGAACAATGGTATCTTGATAGTGGTTGCTCTAGACACATGACAAGATACAAAGACAAATTTATTGTACTCAAATAAACCAATAGAGGATCAGTAAGTTTTGGTGATAATGGATCAACAAAAATTGGTGGAAGATGAACTATGAGTTTAGATAATGGGAAAACAAGAACATAAAATGTACTATATGTCAAAGGGTTAAAACATAATCTGCTAAGTGTAAGTCAACTTTGTTATCAAGGTCATATGGTGACATTTCACTCGAATAGATGTGAGATAAGAAAATTAGAAACTAGAAAAGTCATTGCAAATGCAAGAAGAACTCCAAACAATCTATATATGCTTAGTGAGATCAAAGGGAAAAGGTGCTATCTATCACAAAAATATGAGAGTTGGTTGTGGCATAGAAGATTGGGTCACTTGAACTTTGACAACATAGTCAACATAAGCAATAAGCAAACTTTTAGAGATTTACCCAAGCTAAAAAGGCCACAAAGCACAATATGTTCACCTTGTCAACATGGAAAGCAAACTAGAACAAGCTTTAAAACAAAGGAATATATGTCATCTGACCCATTAAGTCTAATACATACTGATCTATGTGGTCCTACCAGAACAAAGAGTATTCAAGGTGAGAGTTACTTCATATTGTTTATAGATGATTACTCCAGAATGGTTTGGGTAGCTTTCCTAAAAAATAAGTTAGAAGCATTTGAAAAATTCAAAGCATTTAAAGAACGGGTTGAAAATGAAACTGGTAAGAGAATTAAGTGTTTGATATCTGATAAAGGAGGAGAATTTACCTCAAATGAATTTGTAGATTTTTGTGAACAACATGGAATCAAGAGAGAATACTCAACCGCAAGAACTCCTCAACAAAATGGAGTAGTTGAAAGGAAAAATAGGACTGTTGAGAATATGGCTAGAGCTATGTTAAATGAGTTCAAACTTTCAGATGGATTTTGGAGGGAAGCAATAAACATAGTAGTATATATAATCACTAGGGCTCAAATGAGGGTAAACCATCACAAGACTCCATATGAGCTTTGGAAAGGAAGACCGACCACTGTAAAGCACTTCAAGGTTTTTGGAAGCAAGTGCTACATAAGACGAGAAGAGCAAAACTTGGGCAAGTTTGATCCAAGATGTGATGAGGGAATTTTTCTTGGTTATTCCACTAAGAGTAAAGCTTATAGATGCTTCAACAAGAGAACACGTACTATTGTAGAAAGTACAAATGTAACAGTTTATGAGAGGATAGATTCAAGAGAACCAGTTCAGCAAATTATGTGTTAAGAAGATGGAAGTTGTCAAGAAGAGTTTCATGAGGAATCAGATGAAGAAGAAGAAGAAACACAAAAATTTCTTCCTAAAAATCCATCTAGGTATGTACAGAAGCATCATCTAAAAGATCTAATCATTGGGAATCCAGATGAAAGACAGACAAGGAGAAGGTTAATAACACCATCTCAATAAGCAAATTTTTCTTTGTTATCTAAGATTGAGCCAAAAGACTTCAATCAGGCAAGTGAAGATAAGTTTTGGCTTAAGGCAAAGGATGAGGAATTAGATCAGATAGAGAAAATCAAGACTTGAGAACTTGTTCCACGACCAAAGGACAAAAATGTGATCGACATAAAATGGGTATTTAGAAACAAGTTAAATGAATATGGACATGTAGTCAGGAATAAAGCAAGGTTGGTGTGCAAAGTTATGCACAGGTAGAGGGAATTGAATTTGATGAGATATTTACTCTAGTTGCACGACTTGAAGCCATAAGAATGTTCTTAGCCTTCTCAAATTTTAAAAACTTCAAGGTATATCAGATGGATCTTAAGTCAGCATTTCTAAATGGTGTTATAGAAGAAGTCTATATTGAACAACTAGAAGGATTCATATTAAAAAATAAACCAGATAATGTATGTAGATTAAAATAGACACTGTATGGTCTAAAACAGGCTCCTAGAGCATGGTACTCAATATTGGATAAGTATCTTCAGGAATAGGGATTCAGAAAAGGAATAGCGGACAACAACTTATACATAAAAAATGAAGGGAATAACCTACTAATTGTGGTTTATGTTGATGACATTATTTTTGGGGGAAACAATGATAAGATGTGTAAAGAATTTTTAGAGAACATGCAGAATGAATTTGAGATGTCTATGCTTGGTGAGTTGTCCTTATTTCTTGAAATTCAAATTTCACAATCAGAGAAAGGAGTATTTCTTTCACAAACCAAGTATATAAAAGAGATGCTAAAGAAATTCAAGTTAGAATATTGCAAACTAGTAAGTACTCCCATGGTTACAAGATATAAGTGAAGTAAGGATGATAAGTCTCCATAGGCAGATCAGATATTATACAAATCTATGATTGACAGCTGCTTGTATGTTACAGCTACAAGACTAGATATAGTGAAGTCAGTGGGATTAGTGGCAAGGTTTCAGGCAGCACCTAAGGAAACACATGTGGCAGTAGTAAAAATGATTCTAAGGTATCTAAAAAGAACTATGGATCTTGGGCTCTGTTATCCCAAAAGTGATAGTTTCACACTCACAGCGTATACATATGTAGATTGGGGTAGTAGTATTGATGACAAAAAAAAAAATACAAGGGGAGGTTATTTTTGGATATATGGATGAAACGAACTCTAGAAGACTTTAAGATAAAACATGATCATCCTATTCCCATATTATGTGATAATACAAGTGCTATAAGTATCTCAAAGAATCCAGTGATGCACTCTAGGACAAAGCACATTTCGATCAAGTATCATTTTCTTAGAGAACATGTGACAGATAAACATGTCAGGTTGGAATATGTTACTACAAAAGAGCAAATAGCATACATCTTCACTAAGCCACTTTTGAAAGAAATTTTTGAGTATCTTTGAGGAAAATTGGAAGTAATACTCCCACCCCAGAATTAACCAACTCAAGAGGAGGTGGGGGAGGGGCTAAGCTAAGATTTCATTCTTAGCCCCGAGCCCCAAACGTGACCCTTTGCCATTGATGTCAAAGCAGGAGAGTTTTGAGATAGGGGGAAAGCATTTAGTTAGGAGGAGAAACTTTCAGAGAGTTTATCAGTTGGCTTCAGCAACAACAGTGTATCAGGGGAGAAGTTCCTTAGGGGGAGCAGATCAGAAAAAGGTTAAGGAAATGGTAAAAAGTAATTGGGTTACCATCAATGACAAAGGGGGAGATTATTGGACATTTTGAGGAGTTTTGTTGTCATTGATGTCAAAAGCATTTTTGTGCTATGTTCGTCATTAAGTGTTTCTTCCAAAAGCAAGAAGGTCTTGAAAAGCAATAGGTTATAATATTTATTTTTAAATATTATATACCCAGGAGGGCCCAAAGGATGAAGACCCAAGGAAGGAAAAGCAAGTTCAAATTAAATAATAATATTTTATTATTATTATTTCGGGCCAAAAATCAAACTGAAGAAGATCAAGGACCAAATTGAAAAAGACCCACAAGAAGATTTAATTTAAATTAAAATATTTTAATATTTGATTAAAATTTTAATTTAAATAATGATGGGTGCTAAGGTTTAATTTAAATATTTATTTAATATTTAAAATTAATTTTAATATTCAAATTCAAATTCGAATTCGAATGTCTATCGACGTATTGAAGACAAAGGGCATGCATATAAATAAGGAAATGATTTCATTTCCAAAGTCTACCAAGCAATTTTTGATGATCTCCAATTTATTACATGCGTTGTGTTGATTCGTTCGCTGCATCCAAGGAGGAGGGAACATTTTTTTGTTCCATGCATGTGAGGGTTTAAGGTTTTTGGACAGCATGGACTTTGGCTATCCCACCGGCGGTGATAGCGTAGGCGGCAGGTTTGAAATTGCTGAGGCTTTGCTTGTGGTGTGACCACGATTTGACTCCCACGATCGACGACGTTGGCGCTTACCCTTTTTGTGTTCGGTGTGTTTTGCGGAGAGTCATTGAGGAGTGAGTGTTGAGTGTCCCATGTGGGGATGCAGCCCTTGGAGGGCCTAAGTCGTGGTCGAAAGCATCGAAGGTTGTGGAGGAAATAAAAGGTATGCAAGTTTAATATTTTAATTTTTATGGATGCTAAGTGTTAGGGGAGTTATAAGGTGAAAAGATTAAAATATTTTTATTGTGACATTTGTGTATGTGGTGAATGATTTTATTATATTGAGTTTGGAGATTATAAGGTGTACAAGGGAAATTGCTATGTATGTTGTTTTTGATGAAATTGTTGAAGTGAAATATTGAGTTTGGAGATTATAAGGTGTACAAGGAAAATTGCTATGTATGTTATTTTTGATGAAATTATTTGAGTTAAAATATTGAGTTTGGAGATTATAAGGTGTACAAAAGGACTTGATGTTTTGTGTAAAAATTATTTTGTGAAGAGGTTGTGGTAACCTAACCCTTGAGATTGGCAAAGAGTTTGATCTTGTTAAAACAGGTTTTGAAGTCTACTCTTCATCAAGTAAAAGGTATGGGCACATTCTTCCTTGGTTGAAGTAATTGATTGGTTGAGGTTTTCTAAAAACAATATTGGAGTGAAAAGGACTTGGTTAAGTTTTCCTTTGTTGGTTTGTTGAGTTGATGAGTTTTCTGAAATGGAAGTAAATACTATAAACTTTGTTTGATAAGCATTGTTGGATATTTTGAGTGAGTGAATGCATGCTTCATTGTTGGGTGATTGAGATCCCTTGTTGTTGAGTTTGAAGATTGGATTAGGGTTTGTGCAAGAACATGAGTATCATTGTTATGTGAAGTTGTGAACTATCTTGAACTAGGGTTTGTGAAGGAACATGAGTATCATTGTTATGTGATATTGGTTGATAAGCATGGATTGACTAGTTTTTTTTTTGTGTTCTATTTGTTAAAATCAATGAGGAAGAGGAGAAGATTAGAAAGGAGGAAGATTAATGCAAATTAGAGATAAATAGGTGTTGGGGGGGGGGGGGGTGGGGGGGGGGGGGAGGAGGGGGGGGTGGGGGGAGGGGGGGGGTGGGGAATGTGGGGGTGATGGTGGGGGTTGGTGTTCTGGGGAGGGGGTAAAAAAAAAAAGGGAAAAGAAAAAAAATAAAAGGAAAATAAAGTGAAAAAAAAAAAAAGAAAAATAAAAAAAAAAGTTTTATGTCTGTGTGGGTGTGTGGTGTTTCGTTTTTTTTTGGTGTTATATAGGCTTAAAATTCTTCATTCAAAAAAATTATTATCTTCTTTTTTTGCTTTTTTGCCTTCTTTCTCTGTTTTACCTTCTTACTTTTTTTTTTCTTAGTTTTCTGTTGGGTATGTTTTTCTCCCCCGAAAATTTCTCTTTTTTTTCTCTTTCTTTCTTCTCAACATCTCTTGGTTTGTTTTTTTCTCTTCTTTTGTACTTCTATCGTTATTTCTCATCATAGGCTTTTCTCTAATGGCCTTTATTATTTGAATGTTATGTTGTCCTTTATAAATTGACCTATTTTTTCTTTAAGGGTATCTATCCTCTTTGACCTCTTGGGTCTATATCTTCTATATTGATTTCTTGAATCAATGTCAAGGTCTTTAAATGACTTGAAATCTTCTCTATCCCAAAAATTTTATTGAAACTTTTATATGGCTATCAATGTCAAGGCAATTCTCAATGTCTATCTTCAAGACCTGAATCCTTTTCTCTATCAAGGTCTACCTTCAAGACCTAAATACTCGTATGTCAAGGTCAATTTCTCTATGACCTGAAACTTTAATAACCTGCAAATTAAATCAATCTTTGCTTAACAAAATAATTTTACCTTCTTCTTTCACTTAAAGATGAATGTTTTTTCTATCTATTCTAGGAAGCTTCTCACTCTTTTGATGACCAATATCTACTACAATAATATCTTAGGTCACACCTAAGAACTCCAATAATGTCAAGGTGACTATAAAATTCCTTAATGCTCCAAACAAGATAGCTTAATTGTACCAAATTCTTCAACTTTCTTCTGAGTGTTGATACAAATAAAATGTCAAGAATATGTTGTCCCTAAAAATTCTTTATCAATATCAGGGTTGGCTATTTTCCTGAATAATCAACTATCTTCAAGCTGATTCACCCAAATATGAGTCCTTGTCTTCATTGGTTATCCTTCAACCTAGTGGAAAGACCCTAGCTGAGTCCTAGTATTCACTAGTTATTTTGCAACTATGGAAAGACCCTAGCTTTTCTCTTCGTTCTTCTTTGCTTCAATCTTCTTTTTCTTCTTCATTTTATTCTATAATTTTCTAGCAATCTTTTCAGTTGGCTCTTTTCAAAATTGGGCATCTCTTTAGCCTTGAACTTTTGTTAATCTTCAAGTGCACTTATCAATCCATTTTCTCTCAATCTCAAATAGCTATATTGTGCCTCTGATACCATTGATGGATTTTGAAGACATAATATTAATGTAAAATCATAGGATCAATCTCAGGATCAAATATGTATATCCCAAATAATAGAAAATATATTTATGTAAATAGAATAATATGAGCCAACTAATATGTAAATCAAGGCTTATAATAAATCAACTAACATTAAATAATAAACAATAATATGAATGTAATAGCCTGAATCATACATGTACAAAGCATGTAGCACAACTTACAATATTAGTTGCTCAAATGTATGTAAACTTTATTACTCCTCTTTCTTTTCCAAATGTATCATAAAACTCTCATACAATGATAATGCTTTCTATGCTCACTATGTAGACAATATAGATAATGTAGGTGATGTAGGCGATGTCCTCTATGGAGTAATATATAGCCATAGTAGGATGACTCTTTGTATGCTTGACTCTTCCTTTCATTATGCCAAGTCTCATGACTCTTGGCTTCTCTACTTGACACTTGCATACACATGACTCTATCTTGTATGCACACTTGGACATGACTCTTCACATTACACACTCTAATCTAAGAACACTTGTGCACACTTACATATAAGACACTTGTGCACATATACACACATAACACTTGCACACTTGCTCACATGAAACTTGTGCATTTCTTGCACATTATTACATTACATAAAAGGAGCAAAAAGGAGTAAAAAAGGTAAAAAAATTGTTTCAACGGTAAGCTTTGGATCTTACCCCTTTTACCTCCTTGGACGACAGTTGACTGGGCAGGTAAGTTTGACTTGGACGACAGCTGACTGGCAGGATTGGACGGCAAGGGCGGCAAGGCGAACCAACTCATTTTCCCTTTCTCTTTTCCTCCCTATTTCTTCTATTTCCCTAACTTCCCTATATTCCCTAAGTTCATTTATTTTTACGAGTATAAATACCAATGTAACCTATTATTCCTAAGGTTGAATACAATATTAATTTCCTATTTTTTGCTTCTAATTTCTCTCAAACCACATCTGGTATCAGAGCCAAAGTCGAGAGGGCATGAGGATCGAGGTGAGGGAAGCCCGAGGACCGAGGAGAGAGAAGCCCATAGCACACAGCCCATAGCGAGGTCGAGGTGGGGCCCGTAGCACGTAGCTCGAGGTGAGAGAAGCTCGAAGCATGTGGATCGAGGTGAAGTCTAGAGCAGGCCAGCACAACAAGCACGCGGAGACAGGAGCGATGCAGGAGAACCAATCAGAGAGCGACACATGGCGAGAGGAGAACAAGACCCATGCTGACTGGATGACTCAAAAGCTGACGTGGACAGACAACATGGCAGCGAAGGGAGCAACATGGCGAGGAACGGTTGGCTAATCGGAGGCAAAAGGGGTGATCGTTGATTGCCCAAAGGCAATCATTTCAAAAGGTGCATGCCCAGGGTTATAAACCCTTGCATTGCCTCCATCCTACTGAATGTGGGATTATTGTTTTTTTCTTTGCAATCGGTGACAAGAGCTTGTTAAATACAAAACCCTCCTCCTCCATACTCAGTCGTGGGCGTAGCTCGAGCGGCTAAGGCGCAACGCTTGTGATCTGGGTGTCACGGGTTCGAATCCCGTTGGGCACTATTTTGCTTTGTTTTTTTGAAATCGCCTGGAAAGCATAGTTGAAAAGGATCGCGGATCCTTTGAGTTTTAAATTAAACTCCGTGGCGCATTGGTCTAAGGTTTTGTGACTATCAAGAGGTCACGGGTTCGAATGGGCTAGAGATAAATTTTGTTTAAATTTTTTTTATTATTTAAACTTTAGAAATTTAAAATTATTAAATATTAATTTAATAAAAATTAATTTATAATTATTTTAAAACTTAGGTTTTAATGATTATAAAATTATTTTTTTATTAAATATGAATATTTAATGTTTTTTAATAAGTTTAAATTTTAAAATTTTGTTGTAAAAGCCTTGAAGGCTTAATATTGTCATCCACAAAGAGATTGTACATTTCACTTTTTTGTGAAATACTCAGAGATTGAAAGAGAAATTGATAACTTTCCTAAGAGGAAAGAGTGTGTAATAAGCCTAAGAGGCTTAGTATTTTGTAAAAGGCATTTGATGATCAGACCTAATGGGTGTTATCATGCCTTATGTGCAATTCTAGCAAGAGAAGGTGCAGAAAGGTTTGATGAAAAGGTAAGAGGTTATGGACTCAACATTGTGTTTAGTCAACTTCAAAATGTAGTAATCGCACATCAAAGGCATCTTGACTCAGGGTACGAAGCGGATTTTGAAGATAATTCATTTAGAAGTCAATTTGAACAATCAGAATCCATCCAAGCTGCACCACAAGAATCAGAGTACACACACTACAACATTTTAGTGGAAATCCTAGAACCACCATCATCGAAAATCATACCAATAAGTGATGATGAAGAAGAAGTGGCAGATAACTTTGCAAATCAAGAGATCGCATCCCCACATCAAGAGGAGCAAGCAGTCAATGATAGAGTAGAACAAGTCAGATTTGACTTAAATTTGTAATCTCTTCCTTCTTCCTTCTTCTTCTTTCTTTCATTCAGCAAAGTACTTTTGTAACCATGAAATAAAGAGAGTTTTTTGGTAACTATGGCCTCACACAATAGCTTACCTATCCCAGAATTTAATGGTTATGACTATGAGTATTGGTCTATAAATATGAAGACCCTGCTCATAGGAAGAGGTTTGTGGGACATCATAGAGGAAGGCTATACAGAACCCACAGACTGGACCACACTTAATGCAACAGACAAGAAAACTCGAAAAGAAGAGAAAAAGAGCAACTCATCTGCTCTTTCTCATCTCCAAGCCGCATTGGAGAAAAGCATATTTCCTAGAATTGTTGCTTGTATGACTGCTCAAGATGCATGGAAAGCATTGAGTGATGGATTCCAAGGTAGTAATCAAGTGAAGCAAGTAAGGCTTCAAACACTGAAGAGATATTTTGAAAATATCCGAATGAAAGATGATGAAAAAGTCGGTGATTATTGTGTTAGAGTAAAAGCAATAGTAGATAAAATGGTTACACTAGGCGAAGCAATCAAGCTTGAGACAATTGTAACAAAAGTGTTGCGAACACTTACACAGAAATGGAACCATATTGCCATAATTATAGAAGAATCCAAAGATCTTTCCCTTTTAACATTCGATGCATTAATCGGATCGTTAATGTCACATGAAGAGAGGTTTCTTGAAACTCCTTCAACCAGCTATGGAGGCGATGATAAGGCCTTCACTTCCAATGAAAACAATGGAAGAGGATGGGGAAGAGGTCAAGGCAGAGGCAAGCAAAGAGGTAGAGGCAGAAGCAACTACAGAGGAGGCAATCAGAACAGAGGAGGCAATTCCAACAGAGGAGGCAACTCATACAGAGGAGGCAATCAACAAAGAGGTGGAAATCAAAATCGAGGAGGAAATCCAGGACAAAGTGGAAATCAAGGGCGAGGAAGTGACAAGTCCAAATCAGCTTGTTTCAACTATGGCAAGCCAGGTCACTTCGCTCGTGACTATTGGTCAAAATCTTCACAAGGCAACAGTAGTCAATATGGTAATTATGGAGAAGAAGATGATACCTCTAATATTTTTCTGTCATATGGACAATCAAAACAGAATCTAAATGACACATGGATTCTGGATACTGGTTGTTCAAACCATATGAGTGGCAAAGAACATTTATTTGCTACTCTAGATTCCACTTATAAATCCCAAATCAAATTAGGGGATGATAAGACATTGCAAGTAGAGGGTATTGGAGCCATGGAGGTTCCAACCAAAGAAGGACTAAAGAAAGTGCATGACATCTATTACACTCCAAAGCTCCAACACAATCTGCTAAGCATTGGGCAAATGATGGAGAACAATTACAAGCTTGTATTTGATGAAGGACAATGTATCATTTTTGATAAAAATAATTGTAATCGTGTCATCACACAGGTCCCCATGACCAAGAACAGGTTATTCCCTCTCAAATTTGATGAGCCAGGAGGAGCTCAAATTGCAAATGTAGCTATAACAAATCCAAGTGTGCTTTGGCACTTGCGATATGGTCACCTTAATTCTGCTAGCTTGAAACTTCTAACTTCTCAAGCTATGGTGACAGGACTTCCCAAAATCAATGAACAAAAGGAGGTCTGTGAAGGATGTGCTTTGGGAAAGCACTCAAGGTCAAAGTTTTCGAAAGGACAAGCATGGAGAGCCAGCTATCCACTTCAGTTAGTACATTCAGACATCTGTGGACCAATGCAAACACAGAGTCTCGAAAACTATTCTTATTTTCTCACTTTCATAGATGACTTCTCTAGAATGTCTTGGATTTATTTTTTGAAACATAAAGATGAAGCTTTTGATTGCTTCATAGATTTTAGAAACAATGTAGAGAATCAAAGTGGGAATTATGTAAAATGTCTTAGGACAGATCGAGGAGGTGAATACTCCTCAAAAGCATTCTTGAAATATTGTAAAGCAAGTGGGATCAAAAGGCAATTTACCACTGCCTATACCCCACAACAGAACGGTGTGGCAGAGCGAAAAAACCGCACCATAGTTGAGATGGCAAGATCGATGCTACAGACTAAGCATCTAACTCATATGTACTGGGTAGAGGCTGTAAGAACCAGTGTATATATTCTAAATAGAAGTCCTACTTCTAGTTTAGATGGTGTCACTCCTTATGAGGCATGGTACGGAAAGAAACCTAATGTAAAGCACTTCAAAGTGTTTGGTTCTTTAGCATATGCACACATTCTTGATGAGAAAAGGAAGAAGCTTGATCCAAAAAGTCAAGCTTGTATATTTGTAGGGTATTGTGAGTCTACAAAGGCATATAGACTCTACAATCCCAAGACTCATAAAGTTATACTCTCCAGGGATGTAATTTTTGATGAAGGGGGAGAATGGGGTCATCAAAGAATTTTTGTTGATGATGAGTCCCAAGATGTAAATTCTTCACAAATACATCAGGTACAATAGGTGTCTCCCAAGAAAGGCACACCACCCCCTCCAAGGCCAAGCAGGAGTACTACATCAAGTACATCAACCACCAGTCCAAGTCCTTCTCCAGAGAGATCAGTAAATTCTTCATCGATGGACATTGACTCTCCATCAAGAGGCAGAAGAACTTTACAACATCATCCTTCCTTTCAGATGTTGGATCAAAATTTCCAAAGAAGATTCACTAGAAGCCAAGCTAGTGAAATGAATTCAGTTCTGCAACAACTTGAGAATTTGCAATTGTATGGGGATGATAACTCCCAAGAACCTAGAGGAGATGTAGTCAATTATGCTTTATTGGCTAGTGCACAGCTAGAACCAGCTAGCTATGAGAAGGCATGTACTCAAAATGTATGGCAAGAAGCCATGAAAGAGGAAATAACCTCTATAAAAAATAATGATACATGGGAGCTAGTAAAGCTACCCAAAGGTAAAAAATGTGTTGGATGTAAATGGGTCTACAAGACCAAGTACAATCTTGATGGAAGCATTGAGAGGCATAAGGCGAGACTAGTAGCAAAAGGTTTTACTCAAAAATATGGCATTGACTATGAGGAAACTTTTGCTCTTGTTGCAAGACAAGAGACAATCAGATCAGTTCTTTCCTTAGCAGCCCATAAAGGATGGAATGTTCAACACATGGATGTAAAGAGTGCTTTTCTGAATGGATACTTGACAGAAGAGGTTTATGTTCAACAACCTCAAGGTTTCCAAGAACAGGGAAAAGAGAACCTTGTTTACAAATTGAAGAAAGCACTTTATGGCCTCAAGCAAGCACCAAGAGCTTGGTACTCACGCATTGATGGCTATTTCAGCGAGTATGGATTCACAAGAAGCAAAAGTGAACCAACTCTGTACTACCTAAAGCATGGAGTAGACATTCTCATAGTTTGTTTGTATGTGGATGATCTAATATTTATGGGTAGTAACAATAAAATGAATATGGAGTTCAAAAACTCCATGATGAAACAGTTCGAGATGAAAGATCTTGGTTTAATGTGATACTTCCTAGGGATGGAAGTGCATCAATCAAATAAAGGGATCTTCATATGTCAACACAAGTATGCTCGAGACATGATCAAGAAATTTGCCATGGAGCAGTGCAAATCAGTTGCAACTCCTACTGGACATGGGATCCAATTGAGCAAGGACGATGGAGCATCAAAGGTTGACATGACCACTTACAGAAGCATGGTTGGGAGTCTGATGTTTCTCACCAACACCAGGCCCGATATTCAATATGTTGTTTCTCTAGTTTCAAGGTTTATGGCTAGTCCATCTGAGCTGCATTTACAAGCAACTAAAAGAATTTTAAGATATGTAAAAGGTACATTGGATTTTGGAATCCATTACCAAAAATGTAATTCTGTGAAATTAGTTGGCTTCAGTGACAGTGATTGGGGCAGCAACATAGATGACAGGAAATCTACATCGAGGGAATTGTTTTAGTCTAGGATCAGGACTAATTACATGGAGTTCCAAGAAACAAACTGTTGTAGCATTGTCATCAACTGAGGCTGAGTATATAGCCATCACTCATGCTAGTACTTAGGCCCTATGGTTAAGAAAAGTTCTTGAAGAGATTGGAGAAATTCAGAGTGGTCCAACTCAACTGTATTGTGATAACATAAGTGCCATTCAGTTGGCATACAATCCAGTCCACCATAGCAGATCAAAGCATTTCGATATGAAGTATCACTTCATTCGAGATATGGTGGAACAACAAATAGTTGAGCTTCAATATTGTAACACTTTGGATAATATTGCTGACATCTTCACCAAAGGTATAGCTAAAGCTCAATATATAAAGTTGAGAGACTGTATAGTCAGTCCTCTCAACTTTAAGGGGGAGAATGTTGGAAATAAAGCTAGTAAAAGGAGCAAAAAGGAGTAAAAAAGGTAAAAAATTTGTTTCAACGGTAAGCTTTGGATCTTACCCCTTTTACCTCCTTGGACGATAGCTGACTGGGCAGGTAAGTTTGACTTGGACGACAGCTGACTGGGCAGGATTGGACGGCAAGGGCGGCAAGGCGAACCAACTCATTTTCCCTTTCTCTTTTCCTCCCTATTTCTTCTATTTCCCTAACTTCCCTATATTCCCTAAGTTCGTTTATTTTTACGAGTATAAATACCAATGTAACCTATTATTCCTAAGGTTGAATACAATATTAATTTCCTATTTTTCGCTCCTAATTTCTCTCAAACCA